>ONZH01018709.1:0-36849 GCA_900303285.1 Rhinella marina | reverse complement strand
GCCGAAACATAGACACTACAGGCCGAAACATAGTCCTCAACACACTTACGCAGCCCCGGCCACCAGAATCTACGAGAGATGAGGTCGACAGTGGATTGACTCCCAGGGTGTCCTGCAAGCATCGAAGAATGATGTTCCTCAAACACCTTATGACGCAAATCAGAAGGAACAACCACAGCAGGGAAAAGTAGGATAAACACAATAGAGAAAATGACACTTATCTTAATGCAGATATTGCAGCAACCTGATCTCAGCCGACATCCACACCACACACAACAAAGTCAGCAGAAAGTATAAACCGCAAGGAATACTAGGAGAGGAAGGGATAAATAGGGGAAAGATAATCACCACACCCACCCAACAGCTGAGGGGAAGGGGTGTGGTAAACAGCAACCAAACCAAGAGGAAAACATGTCAAATTATGTCACTTTAGAAAGCCTAGCCGAACGCCTGCAACCTGATGCCGGAACGTTCGTGACAGCTCATAAACGAAGCAGGAGAACGGAAGGGCTGAACGGTGATGTGAACGAGTCCTTATAGCTATATACTTTGGGGCACATTTATTAAGTTTTAGACTTCAGTTTTTATAAAGCCCTAAGCTGGCTGTGGTTCCGCCGAACCACAGCCACCGCCGGCCTTTTCATAACTTTGGCAGATCCTCCGACAGTTCTAACTGTAAGACAGCTTTCGAGCTGCCTCACATTTATACCTTTTTTTAAGCTTAAAACAGGCATAGGAAATGGTTAATGAGATGGGCCTGCCCTCCCGTCTGCTATCCACCCACGCCATGCCCACAATTGTAGACCTGACGTGAACGGGAAGAAGTCGCAGATTGTGGTGCAACTAGCTATTGCATTACAATCTGCGCCTGAAATTTCGGATTGATAAATAACCCCTTTATGCCTGCACCTTTTTAAGAGGCATAAATATTTTTTTAAGGTAAGAAAACATTTTTGACTGTGGAGCTATTTATTCCTTTAGTTTGAGCTGAATGGTTGAGCTGAAAAAACAACTAAATCTAAAATCTGAACACAAAACACGTGTTGCACTATGTTATTACTCACCCTGACAATTTGCATTGGCCGCAACCACTTGTGTTGCCCCACCATCTGTCAATTTAAATCCATCTACAAAATCAGGGGCCACTTTTAGTTTTTTTTTTTTCCCAAGGCCACTTTAAGTTCCCAGTCTGCCTTGGCTAGGAAGGTCAAGCAAATAATTGTTATTCAAAATTGCCACCAAATTCTGAGAATTGGAATAGCAAATGAATGTTTCAGGTTGACAGTCGATGTCCTATGTGTTGAAAGATAATAGTTGACACCAAAGAAAATGACAGCCATGCGTAAATGTTCTCTTCCTCTCGTTCCGAGATTAGTAGATAATCTAGGATATATGAATTACTTTTTTTGTGAGCAAGCTTTTTTTTAGGTATCCATTTAATAGGATACAGTAATAATTCATACAATTGAATGTAAAAATCCCAAAATGAGTTTACATGTATCGGTAATACAGTGGATAAACATAATTTAACAATCCAAAACAAACCAACAAAGTCAATTAGCAATACACAAAGAAAGCCTTCATGCCTATAGCTGGCAGGAGATCCACCTCCACCGAATTTATGAAGAGGGGCCGGCCTCTCCATAACTTCGGAGCATCCAGTGCCAGTTCTAAAACAGGCATAGAAAATGGTAAATGAGACAGTCCTGCTGGCCCGTCCACTTCCCCACCACGTCCACAATTTTAGATCTGGTGTGAGCAGGGCGAAGTTGCAGACAGTGGCGCAACTAACCATTGTAACGCCATCTGCACCTGAAATACATCTAATTTTGGCGTATTTCAGAATAGTAAATGACCCCCTTAGTATTTTGCACAGAAGATAATTTCTGTCGACTATAACTTTACTGTTTTGATATACGACATCTGCTTCATACTCAGGTGACATGTTTTAAAGCCCCGAACTACTGCACGTTAGCATAGAAAATGTAGCATTATTGAAGTTTTACAGAAAGGGATGCCTGATCCAATTTTTGTGTTTACAGCACATTACTAATCTCTGTCTACCAAGGACGTGAGTGACTGACATTGAGATTCACCCAAGGTTCAACAAGCTTCAAAAGCAATGAAAATATCACAGAGTCACAGCTTATCTGCAATAGATTTTTTTTCTTATTTATGACCTATATTCTCCCATTAATCTCAGTTTAACACATAATAATTTAGCAAGACCACAGTTCACAGAGCCCTCAGATTTGCAATGCTCCTGCTGTGTTTCCATGTGTGATCAACACAAAATAACTCAATAATTGGTAACAGAAGAAGCTAGAAAAAAATCTATAAATTTGTTCCTTGAGCTTGTTATGTAGCTGAAAGCTTTTTAATTCCCTTAAAGTATTGAAGGTTTTGAAATCTGTAAGAATATCTACTTTCGAATAAAGAACAGTAAATGTATATCAAAAAAGACAGGAAAAAAGACTATCCCTTATGTTTTTTAATTTTATTTGATACCTAGCAGCTGGCTACAGAATGCTGATTATTTAACTTGTCATTGTAAAAATCATGTGCGGGTACAAAACAGATCAAAGCTGTTCAATGTGCAACAAGCTTGGTTCACATGAGCCATTTGAGTCACGAATCTTGTCATCAGTGTTTGACCAGGGTCTATCTGCACCCATCAAAACGCTGTATTTTGTAGACAGTTGCTTAGTAGGTTGTTGCAGGAAACTTGCAAAATAGTTCCTCTACGCATGCACAACCTCATTCAACATGGCTACCATACGTCTCGTGACTTACAGCACATGATATAACCACAGGTACTGAAAGTGGCTGCCCATGTCGCACAACCTTTTGCCACTGTATAGTTATGCCCTATTCAGCCATGATGGCATGCTCCAGCCTACATACACATTCGGAACACACCTGTAACAGGGAGCCGGTGGTGCATGCTCTCTCTCTGCAGCACTGCCGCCACCTCTGTGAAGAGATGGAGAGAGGACCCGTCGACATGCGTTGCTGGCATCCTTGTTACCATGGTGAAAGGGGGCGGGAGGAGCCAGCGGCACGCGTCCTCTTCAGCGCGGCCGGCGTCCCTGTTCCCCTGCTAACTAGCAGGGGAAATGATTTGGGCTGCACATTACCTGGGTCATGTGATGCTGGCCACATGACATGATCTATCATTTGGCCCTATTTAAACAGGCAGCTTGCTGGCCACAGGTTGCCTGTGATTGTTTTTCATTTTTGCCACACCAGATCTCGTTCGTACTTTTATTTTCTGGATTTTGACCTCAGCTTGTTACTTCGACTTTGACCTTGCTTGACTTCTTTTGACAGATGCTACGTCTTGGTTTTGACTTTTGGCTTTTCCTGGTTCTAGTTTTGTCTCTGATTCGAATTTGGTTGCCCTCTCGGTTTTGGACTCGGCGTGGTAACTTTACGCTTGTGTGTTCTGTCTTTTGTTTGTTGCTTGTTTTCCATTGTTCCCATCCCTTTAAAGCCTTGCACTTAAGCTAAGTTAGGGACAACCGTCCAGTTGTGGACAGTCATTTAGGACAGATCGTGCAAGTAGGCAAAGACAGTGGTGCACTGTTCCCTACTTATTCATGACAACACCTTACCTTACTACTTCTCTCCACAGTGGAGACTTTTATCTCCTGTCCCCCATTGAGCCTCATCCCATGCTGTTCTATATCATATTGTTATTTGTCTGATGTATATAGCACACCCCTATCATTACCACAGTTTATACACTTCTGGATATCTATTTACCTTGATACATCATTTTCTGATCTCATGTTACCATGTTGTGTTTTTCTTTTCTTTTTTCTACATTCATTTATTTTATTCATACCTTTATGATCTATAGCTTTGGAAAACACATACTTAGCGATTATATCCTTTACAAGCTGTTGCATTTTCCCCCAGCAATTCATTGAAAAAGGTCTAATTCAGACCGAAATGTCTGATCTCAATATCGCATGGATACAAACTGACCGAGACGCTATATAAATGTATATGAAATGCTGGAACATTATGCAAAACTTTGCATATTGTAAATACTATAAGTGTGCATGGGATCATTCTCAAACCAGCCATTCAACAAGATGCAGACAGCAATATATTAGGTCGCCCTTTAATATTGAGACTGTAGAAGGAAGTGCTGGTATGTACGTGTGTATATGTATATGCATGCATGCCCCCTTAATGAGGCATGCATATACATGTATATCTATATATGGGCCTTCTATATATGTATCTGTGGGTCTCCAGATATGCCCCAATATGTGGTGCCCTCTTATGCATATGATGCCCCCTATATATATTATATTGTGCCCCCAGTTGCTCCTAATGTATATAGATACATGTATATATGCCCCAGTTTTATATGCATTTATCTATATACATATAAACTGACCCTCCACCTTGCATCCCCCTGGAGGCACATACCAGCGCACTTGCAGGAGGGAGATGCCACCCTGATGACAGTCTCGGGCACATCAAAGGACAGAGGATTGATAAGATCATCTACCCTTTGTCACACACCTCTGGTATCAGCTGTTCACAGCAAGGCTTGCTATGAACAGGGGTGTTGGCCTCCATTGCTTGCATTGTGAAGGTTTATCACACCTGATCAGTATCTACCCTTTGAGTGGAGACCCCAATCAAGCAGTTGGAGACTTGCTAAACTTGTTTTTATAGAATGGGCCATCCACACCCCTGCCATATGGAAAGCCACCTTCCCCCCACTATTCATGAAGGATAAATAATACCTCCACTAGGCAGAGGAGCTGATGACCACCACGAGGAGAGGGGACTCATGACCACAGAGGAAGGAAGCCAAGCAGCCCCTCCAGAAACAGACTGGCTAAGTCCTACTCCCAACTCCTGACCTCTGTGCCTTATCACTGCAGATACCCCTTGCATTCCCCTATACCCCTGTAACCACTTTTAGGGACAGCTAGTTAGGCTTGGAGGCTACTGCTGTATTTCTGTGTGAGTGTATGTGTTTAGTTAGTATGTGGGTGAATTAAGTAAGATTGTGCAGTTAGTTGAGTTTTTTCTGATGTGTTATTGTACAATATAAATATATATAGATATAGTTAAAATTAACTGTAGACTTTTAGTATTCGTAATAAATCTTTTATTACAAAATACTGCATACATTGTCTTTGTGTATAGTATTCAGTACACAAGTGCAGGGAACGGATTGAATAAAGAAATAAATAGTGTGCTAGCGAGAGCGTTACGCCAATATTGTTATTATATTCCAAAATATTAGTAATTATAGCTCCTTTAACAGAGACACAATAATTCTATACATAAACTAAAAAAATAATGAGGATTGTGTCAGCAGTTCAACAAGATGCAGACGGCGATATGTTATACCACCCTTTAATACTGAGGCATAGTAATTCTATATATAAATTAACAGATTAACAGGATTGTATCAGAAGTTGAACAAGATGCCTGCTGCATTATATTAGACAGCCTTTTAATACTGAGGCACAGTAATTCTTTACACAAAGTAAAAAATTAACTGCAAATGTGCCAGCAGTTCAACAAGATGCAGACGGCGATATATTAGACTGTCCTTTAACACCTTTCCAACAGGCTGCGGGACGTGACTTAAGCCCCAATGTCGTAGAGGTATGGTGCGCTAATTGTGTGGGTGCAGGAGCTGCACCCACCCAATCAGCTGTAAGGGCCCGGCAGTCACTGACAGCTGAGCCTCTACTGTATATGCTGGCATTGGTGAAAAAACCTCTATACTTAAACACTTAAACCTCTATATAGTGCGGCAAGGGTACAGGGTTACTGGAGTTAATGGCGCTGCGGTGACAGGGACCCGATGACTGTGAAGGCAGTGTGATGCCTCCCACAAGCATCGGGCTGCCTTCTATTGCCCCCTGGGTCTCATAGGCAAGCAGGCTGTCAGTGTATTGCACTGGAAATATACTGATAGCCAATGCATTACAATACAAATGTATTGTAATGCATTGTAGAGGGGATTAGACACCCAAAAGTCGTAAAGTAAAAAAAGAATAAAAGTATCAAGTTAAAAAAGTGCCTTTTTCCCATAAGTCATATAAATTTGTAAAAAATAAATAAATAAAAAAATTAGAAAAATAAACATATTAGGTATCCTCACATCCATATCGACCGGCTCTATAACAATATCACATGATCCACCCTATCAGGTGAACACCATAAAAAAAAAAAAATACAATTAAAAGCTTTCTTCAACATTGTCCCTAGCGCATAAATGCTTTTCACATCTTTACCTACGCTCAGCACAGTGAAATGGTGGAGACCGTACAGAATGAGGCTTTTTATGGGCCTGTGACATCATAGGAGATGGCTCATTGGTAGCTGCTTGGCAGTATGGTCTTTTTACTTTCACTTTGTAACACAATCAGCAACTATTTAAAAAAAAAATTTTATTTGGTACCATGAAAAATCAAATTTTTACAAATTTTTGGAACGAATTCTCCTTTGGATGCTTTGATTTGTTCAATACTTATTGTAGTGTGTAATGAGGCCCCATCCCCTCATTCCCCTAGGCAGCTCTGCAAGTGGATGCAACCAGTCCTGCAAAAAAATAAAAATAAAATTATTTCAGTTTTTTACTGACCTCATCTCCAAAAAATGATATAAAAAGCGATCAAAAAGCCAAATAAATGGATGGTGCCAATAAAAACTATAGCATATCCTGCAAAAAATAACCCCTCATATAGTAAAGTCATCAACAAATAAAAAAGTTATAGCTCTTAAAAAACATTTCAGCAAATCCCATAGTAGAAAATCCAGATGCCTCTCCTTCCCTTCTGAGCCCTGATGTATCCTCATACAGCAGTTTACGACCAAAAATGGGATGTTACTGTATTGGGGATCGTTTACTAGTGTGTCACACCAAACGGATCCGTCCCCATTGAAATGCATTGAGGTCATGACGGGTGCGCGTCTGGGTGCGCAGGGGACCTGAGCTTTTTGAGCTCAGTACGAGCATGTTCGATCATCACTAATTTTGACTCAGATTTACTATTAATATGATGTACAATGTGTCACGAAAAAACATTCTCAAAATGGATTGGATATGTAAAAGCATTCCAAAGCTATTACCATGTAAAGTGACAAATGTCAGATTTGCAAAATTGGGCTTGTTCAGGAAGAGGATAATGGCCCGGTCTGGAAATGGTTCAGATATTGGGCAAAGGGAGTGTGTTTCTTCTGTCAGTACAACATCTAGCCACACCATCATCGTGCAGTGTCAATTGTTGCTATAGGAGCTGGAAAACCTAACAAAGGCCTCCAGGCATGTTATATTCCTATTAGGCCATGCCACTGGCTTGACTTAAAAAGTTGACTGTCAGTGTATGTAATGCTTTTATATGATGTAGTGATCACTTCTTCAAGTTCCCCCAACAGACACATAAATAAACCCCTTTTTTAATTAGTAATTCTTATTTTAAATATTTTTCCATAGAAATACATATTTGTTACTGACATAATCGTAACAACTCCCTGTGCCCTCGCTGATCAGTTCTTCATAGTAGCTCTAGTGCAGGAAGTCTTTGTTATAACTATACAACTCTTATTTTGTGTAGTGGACAGAGCTTGTCGCTGCAGCAGTAACCCACTCTGTCCACCAAATAATGGACAGAGCTGTGTAGTTCTGCCTCTACCAATGCCAGGGTTACTCTGAAACAGCTGAGGGTGAGTGGCTGTGGTGCAGGGTGTCAAACCCCGTGCCAATCAAATGAGCTATACTGAGGATAGGCTATCAATATTAAAATTCTGGTATACCCTTTGAAGGGACTGCTCTCAGAAACAAGATTTTACAAATGAGTATCGAAACATAAAAAATGGCAGAGGGGCTACAGACCCTGGATGTGGATACCACATTTTTATAACCAGGAATATTTTAATCTGTGTATTTATGTATCCAGTGCATGTTAATATGCCACTATGTACCTGCCTACTGGCACTTTTGTATAGGAGGTGGGAAAAATAATGTTTGTATGCCATGAGGCTACTTTCACACTAGCGTTAAAATTTTCCAGTATTGAGATCCATCATAGGGTCTCAATACTGGAAAAAAAACTATTCCGTTTTGTCTCCATTCATTGTCAATGGGGACAAAATGTAACTGAACAGAACGGAATGCTCCAAAATGCATTCTGTTCTCATACTGGAGAACAAACTTCAGCATGCTGCAGTTTGCTTTCCATCCTGAGATGCGGACCAAGACAGATCCGTCATGACCCATAATGCAAGTCAATGGGGACAGATCCATTTAACTCTGACACAGTCTGACACAATAAAAAACAGATCCGTCTCCCATTGACTTTCAGTGGAGAGACAGATCCGTTTTGGCTATTTTAAAGATAATACAACTGGATCCGTTCAAAATGGATGCAGATGTTTGTATTATCAGTAACCGAAGCATTTTTGCTGAGCCCTGCTGGATCAAACAAAAACGCCAGTGTGAAAGTAACCTAAGGCTAGTTTCACACTAGTGTTAGTGTTAGAAATCCGGCATGCTGTATGGGAGGGAACAGCCTGTTGAAGCTCTCTGAATCTGGCATTGCCAAATGCTGCCTGAATGCCTACCAGCCCCATTAACGGCCTGCCAGATCTAATTAACATTAGTGTAAAACTGCTCAAAATGGTAAATGTGGGTTTTTCAAGGGGATGGGTAGCTGATCTATCTTTTGGCAGCCACAGAGAACAGTGCGTCATTTAACAGCTTACTTTACTTCACCAACACTGGCCTGATAAAGAGCCTGACGGTATCTGAAATTCTGAATGTATACCTCAGGCCATGAGCTTTGACTCCCCAGGCCTAGTGATAATGATGAAAACCAGATAAGGAAATTAAACCTAGAAATCCAGTATAAATTCACAAGACTTGATATGTAAGCAAAGGAAATATAACACAAGACTAATCCCTGATCTTCAGCCAAAATGTAACTGGTTTCCATGCAATAGATGAGTAATATAGCACTGCAATGTACAAATATTAAACACAACTTTCTCAAGATCTTTTGAAGAACATTTTCTAAATCTGTGCTGGCAGAGTGATATTGAACTATTTCCATAGATGTATTTAGAGATACTGTACATTCCATATTTAATGGAAAACAGCTTTATTCAATTATTTTACTTTGAATAGATTATATTTTATACAAGCAAATTCAAAAATGTGCCTCCAATATTTACTTGATGGCTATACTGTAGGTCAAATAATTTCTCATTCCCACTAAGTTTCAAAAGCATTGCACAGGCAAAAACCAAGACAAAATCTCACCTATGGCCCGAAACGAAGGTCTACAGCTGGTCATAGACATGAAATGTAAACTGAGCATTTGACTATTTTTGGCATGAAGTCCAAAAGTAATAGGAAGAAAGAAAAGTAAAAACACCCTGTTATCAAGTTCTATGAGCTGTTTACAGGTCCATTTTCTATAAACTACAAATCACAGGACCCTCTGAAATATCCTGTAACAAATATTCAGGGCTGAGAATAGTCTTAAAAGTTGACCAGTTTAAAATGATACCAATACAATCACCAAAAATACAAACATGTATCTCTTCTATGGTACCATCTCTCTAATTTATCCTCAAAGACCACACCACATAGCAAATAAACAAAGGAGCATTCTCCAGTGTACCTTCTAATGCCCCCAAATGTTGTCCCTATAAGATCAGTTCTTCATAGTAGCTCCAGTGCTATAAGGTTTTAATTAATTAATTAAATTAAGGGTTTTAATTCATAGGTGCAGGACATCCTCTTTCACTAAATATCTTGTTGGGGAACCGACACAAAGGAACCTAACCACAGGGTCTCTGCCCTGATAAGGACAACTTAGTAAGGATCCTTAACCTTTCATTAGTATTGTAATTTACAAATTCTGACTCAATATGTTTTTGTCCTTTGGGATTCATTAGGGGACAGTAAATATATGTTAAGAAGGGGCTCCTGTATAGTGTTGACTATTGTGGCTCATGGACCACATAATATAAAGTATCTTGGAGGGGCATAAAGGTGGCTTGATAATGACTGTCTGTGGGCAAAATAATATCTCACATGACAGATCAAAAATTTTATAGTTATGATTGGCTACATTCCTGAGGAAAATGCTCTCCCTGCTTGCTCTTGCCCCATTCACCAGTCCCGGGGGAAGCATGGTATGGTCACAGATCCAGTTTAAGTATCATGATGGGTTTTATTAAAAAAGAGATGTCATTTTCCTTTTAATTTGTGTATTTTTTGTTTGTTACTAAGGAAGGGCTAAGCGGTTTCATAGACTGAAATACAGCTGTTTTCCCTTATTTTTCCAAAGAAAGGCAATATACACTGTATCTATTATTAACCAAAATGTTCTGCGTGTTATAGATGATTTAGCTGCACTTCCAGATGTGACGTTTCTTTTGTGAGAAAAAACTAAACATCTTAAACTTGTGGGAAATTATGCAATTATACAGCAATTATTTTCTCTCTCTTTTTTTTAAAAGGCATCAACTGCACTGCGACAACTTCACTTATTATTGACAACCTCTCTAATCCTGTTCACTCTATGGCTACCAGCTTTGGCCTGAGATCTTTGTGAAGGTCTGAAACCTTGGACCAGGGAACCATACTTATGAAATTGTCCCACCATGACTAGCCGAGGAAACCTTAGGAACATTAGAAAACTGTTTCTAATGTTTTTCATGTTCTTTGAGAATTGCTGCATGACTGTTCAAATTTCAAGGGCTGGACTATTTTCTCAGCATGCGTTTCATGTGTTTTGTAGTTAGATGCCGAGCTCTAACCAGAATTTGCAATTTCATGTACAAGATTTCAGGCGATTGGCAGAAAGATAAAAAGAAATATGGTTTTAAGAAAATGTAGATACAAAAACATTTATTTTTTTAAATATTTTTATTGTGTAAAACTGAAATAAATGAAAACAAGAAATAGACATATTAGGTATTGCTGAGTCCATTACAACCAGCTCTATAAAAATATCACATGATTTACCCCCACAGGTAAATGCTATAAAAAAAATAAAATTGCCCCAGAACAGTGTAATTGAAGGATCATAAAAACCATATGTACCCAAAAGTGGTACCAGTGGTATCAACTCTTCCCATAAAAAACAAACTTCTACTGAAGATGATCAACAGAAGAATTAAAATATGAATTTTAGAAAATGGAGACACAAAAACATGATTTTTTCAAAAATGCTTTATTATGTAAAACTGAAGCAAAAAATAAAAATAGACATATTTGGTATTCTTGCATTCATAACAACCCGCTCTTTAAAAAAACACATGATCTATCCTATCATCTGAATGTCGTAAAAAAACAAAGAATAAAAACAGTGCCAGAACAGCCATTTTTTTTGTTACCTTGC
Organism: Rhinella marina; assembly: GCA_900303285.1. Classification (NCBI taxonomy): domain Eukaryota; kingdom Metazoa; phylum Chordata; class Amphibia; order Anura; family Bufonidae; genus Rhinella; species Rhinella marina. Next base: position 25,453 of record ONZH01018709.1, on the reverse strand, counting down.
CTCATAAAAAGCGTAATTTTGACCAATCAAAAATCATATGTACCCAGGGGCGGATTGGCCATAGGAAATTTCCCGGTGGGCCGATGCCCAGGGGGCCGCGGGGCCCCTCATGGCTGGCCAGTGGAAGTTTTTGGGGATGGATTTGTGCTGCTGGCGGCAGTAGTTTGTTATGGACTGTGGTATTTGGCTCTGTATGGGGGTTATAATGTGCCACAATATGGTATTGCTGGCCCTGCCTTGCATCAATTCAGACCCAACTACAAAACAGGGCCACTTATAGTATTTTTTCCAGGGCCACTTTAAGTTCCCAGTCCACCCCTGTATGTACCCCAAAATATACCAATAAAACTGTAACCTTATCCTGTAGTTTCTTAAAATGAGGTAACTTTTTGGGAGTTTCTACAGTAGGGGTGCATCAGGACATCTTCAAACGCGACATGGCAGCTTAAAATTATCCCAGTGCAAACTGCCCTCCAAAATCCATATGTTGCTACTTCCCTTCTGCACCCTGCCATGTGCCCATACAGCAGTTTACAACCACATATGGGGTGTTTCTGTAAACTGAAGAATCAGGGTAAAAAATATTGTGGTTTTTTTTGTTGCTAACCTTTGCTGCCTTACAGGAAAAAATTGAAATAAAATCCCAACATCCCACAAAATATAAAATGACATTTACAAAATGATGCCAATATAAAGTAGACATATGGTGGATAGTAATAACTATTACATGAGCTTTTACTATCTGTCTTTAAAACAGCGAAATTTAAGTTTAGAAAAATGCAGATTTTTTCAAAATTTTTGGTAAATTTTTGATTTTTACAAAAATGAAGGTGAAATATATTGACTCAAATTTACCATTGTCATGAAGTACAATGTGTCACAAGAAAACGATCTCAGAATGGCTTGGATAAGTAAAAGTGTCCCACAATTATTGCCACATAAAGTGAAACATGTCAGATTAGCAAAAAATGGCAAAAGCAGGAGGATGAAAACTGGCCCAGGGTAGAAGGGATTAAAACACTGAAGAAAAATCTATATTTTATGTTCTAATATGTCTGTAATCTTTCTCGGTTTTATTGACCTGCTACTTTTATTTTACAAGGGCTATAGGGCATTTTATTTAATTCCAATTTTTTCCTGAAATGTTGGTGAAAAAAATACATACTCACCTCATCCATTTGATCGTGGAGAGGCCATCGCGACCATCTTGATTGAAGAAAACATGCCAATTCTCACCCTCGCTGACGTGTGATGGCACCACGTCATCATGCTAGGCGCACGCATTAGAATTGGCACATTTCCCTCAATTAAGATTGTCGTGACAGCTTCTCCACAATTGAGATGAGATGAGTATGCATTTTTTGTTTTAACCCCTAATTAACCCCCTTATAGTCTTAATGTGACTCTCAGATGTTGCAATCTCCATTTTCCATCGTTGAGCCAGCTCCATACAATGGAATGGGACTCATTACAAAGTAATTCATAACAAACTTTGCTCATCACTACATACCACTATATACTACTCATTACACAAAGTGAAAGGCTTTAGTAGCTACACAGTAGCTACAAGAAACAGCTTACTTTCTTCTGTTATTGTACACAATAAGTTGCCATTAGTTATTTCCTATATTCACTTTTGTATGATTTGAGACAAATTCCATGTGATTATTAAAAATGCTATACCTGACCAATTCATTTTTGAATGGGACATCCATTATCTAAAAAAATGGAGCCATTATACCAAAACAGATGCCATCTTTGGACCAAGTGCCACAAAATTACAATAAAAATGCTCTACTATAATTGACAATCAAAGTAGTGTTATCAACTATTAGAACAATTCCATCGCTCCACATAGTGGTAAAAGAAGTCATGACTGCTTGTTACAAACACAATAGGTTGATATATTTATGTGTGCACAGCCATGTACAGAACTGCCTCCTAGTTGTGACAATAGGCATAGAAAATCTTTACAAGAATATGAGCATGAAATACTCTGATGCTCATGTCAGAGGGACTGAGTGGGGAAAGGAGGAGATATGTCCATTTTCAGCTCTGAACACAGACAACCCCTTTAACCAACACAGGTAATTGTTTATAATAGGCAGTTTCATGCGTGGCTTGTAGGGACCTATACCAGGCAGTGATAGAGTCGCTGGTTGTGTGGTTTTAACCATAGTTCTCTGATTGCAGATTTTTTGTTCCATTTCCTGAACATGATTATGGGGGTGGCTATCTTTGCTGAGCTGTTCTTAACAGCATTTAGAAAACATTAATCAAATTGCTTTACGGCAGCCCTATAGTCCATAAACACAATGGACAGGAGGGGATATCATTGACTTTTATGGGAGAGTTTTCTAGGTATGCTCTGTGACCTGTACAGAGGTCATTGTACAACGAAAGAATAGATAAGCTTTGACAATCACCTACCGTGAATGGCAGATCCCGTGTTATCTGTACACAGAGGTGCTATCTGTCATTCTAAACCTGCTTGTCATGATAAGCAGATAACTAGTGATGAGCGAATCGAAGCGGCAATATTCGTGATTTGCACGAATATTGCCCGCTTCGGCTCGGCTCGGCATCCCGAGGCAGCGCAGACTCGTGATTATTCGTGCGTCACTGCAAGTTTGAAATGCCCGCTTTTTTCAGCCAATCAGCATCAAAGGGAAGCCTGTGGGAATGCCTGCTGTGATGTAACAGCCCCTATACCTCCCCAGCAGTGATTGGCTGGCAGTGACATGTGACCTAAATTTACATAAGTTAGGGACTTGCACAGTGTCGGACTGGCCCACCAGAGGACCTCCGGTAGGCCCCAAGCCACCCAGCCACTTAAAAAAAGCATACTTACCTGTCCTGCAGCGCTGCCGCTGTCCTCGGCTCCCACGCTCCACTGTCTTCCCTTCCGGTGCGCACTATGACCTGATGCAGCGTCAGGTCATAGTGCGCACCGGCAGGGAAGACAGTGGAGCGCGGAACCTAATGGCAGCAGCAGCGCGGCAGGGCAGGTAAGTATGCTTTTTTTAAGTGGCTGGGTGGGCTGATCTGAGGGGAGGGGGAGAGACCCTGATCTGAGGTCTGATGGGGCACAAGACGCCGACCTGAGGTCTGATGGGGGCACGAGACGCCGACCTGAGGTCTGATGGGGGCACGAGACGCCGACCTGAGGTCTGATGGGGGCACGAGACGCCGACCTGAGGTCTGATGGGGGCACGAGACGCCGACCTGAGGTCTGATGGGGGCACGAGACGCCGACCTGAGGTCTGATGGGGGCACGAGACGCCGACCTGAGGTCTGATGGGGGCACGAGACGCCGACCTGAGGTCTGATGGGGCACGAGACGCCGACCTGAGGTCTGATGGGGGCACGAGACGCCGACCTGAGGTCTGATGGGGGCACGAGATGCCGACCTGAGGTCTGATGGGGCACGAGACACCGACCTGAGGTCTGATGGGGGCACGAGACGCCGACACCTGAGGTCTGATGGGGGCACGAGACGCCGACCTGAGGTCTGATGGGGGCACGAGACGCTGACCTGAGGTCTGATGGGGGCACGAGACGCCGATCCCTGTACTGTGACATCACTGTGTTTATTATCCCTGTACGGTAACATCACTGTGTTTATTATCTCTGTACTGTGACATCACTGTGTTTATTATCCCTGTACAGTGACATCACTGTGTTTATTATCTCTGTACTGTGACATCACTGTGTTTATTATCTCTTTACTGTGACATCACAGTGTTTATTATCCCTGTACAGTGACATCACTGTGTTTATTATCCCTGTACAGTGACATCGCTGTGTGTATTATCCCAGTGCAGGAAGAGGTAAGTGGTCTGTGTTTGTGTGTTTGTTTGTTTGTTTTCTATTTTTCAGGGTCGTGAATGCAGAGGACTACGTCGGATTCGGTGGACTGCGTCGGAACAGCTTTTTTTTTTTTTTTTAATAAAATGGTCAAACAGGGTCTGGGGGAGTGTTTATTTCAATAAAATGTTTTATACTTGTGTGTGTGTATTTTTTTTTACAATACTACAGTTTTAGTAATTATGGCTATCTACAGACGGCCCTGATTACTAATACTGGGCTTAGTGCTTGCCGGTATGGCAGGCCAGCACTAACCCCAAATGGCGTGGGGTCCCCAAAAAAGGGGGGGACCCCACGCCATTTTTTAAAAAAATTATTTAATTATTTTTGTAAAAAAATGGCGTGGGGTCCCCCCCTTTTTTCCTTTGCCAGCCAGATACAACCAGCAGCAGCAGCCTGGCACTACCAGGGTGGGAAGGGACACGGTTATTGGCCCTTCCCAGCCTAATGCTACCAGCCTGCAGCCACCCCAGAGCCAGACCCTTAATTTAGAAGGTCCGGTCCTGCGGGTACCCGGCTCTTCCCGGCACCCCTGGTGTCGGTGGGTGCCGAGGTAATAGATGTTGGGGTTAGTGCTGGCCTGCCATACCGGCAAGCACTAAGCCCAGTATTAGTAATCAGGGCTGCCTGTAGATAGCCCTAATTACTAAAACTGTAGTATTGTAAAAAAAAAATACACACACACAAGTATAAAACATTTTATTGAAATAAACACTCCCCCAGACCCCTGTTTGACCATTTTATTAAAAAAAAAAAAAAGCTGGTCCGACGTAGTCCACCGAATCCGACGTAGTCCTCTGCATTCACGACCCTGAAAAATAGAAAACAAACACACAAACACAGACCACTTACCTCTTCCTGCACTGGGATAATACAGACAGCGATGTCACTGTACAGGGATAACAAACACAGCGATGTCACTGTACAGACATAATAAACACAGTGATGTCACATTATCTAAAAAAATGGAGCATTATACCAAAACAGATGCCATCTTTGGACCAAGTGCCACAAAGTTACAATAAAAATGCTCTACTATAATTGACAATCAAAGTAGTGTTATCAACTATTAGAACAATTCCATCGCTCCACATAGCGGTAAAAGAAGTCACGACTGCTTGTTACAAACACAATAGGTTGATATATTTATGTGTGCACAGCCATGTACAGAACTGCCTCCTAGTTGTGACAATAGGCATAGAAAATCTTTACAAGAATATTAGAGCATCGGAGCATGAAATACTCTGATGCTCATGTCAGAGGGACTGAGTGGGGAAAGGAGGAGATATGTCCATTTTCAGCTCTGAACACAGACAACCCCTTTAACCAACACAGGTAATTGTTTATAATAGGCAGTTTCATGCGTGGCTTGTAGGGACCTATACCAGGCAGTGATAGAGTCGCTGGTTGTGTGGTTTTAACCATAGTTCTTTGATTGCAGATTTTTTGTTCCATTTCCTGAACATGATTATGGGGGTGGCTATCTTTGCTGAGCTGTTCTTAACAGCATTTAGAAAACATTAATCAAATTGCTTTACGGCAGCCCTATAGTCCATAAACACAATGGACAGGAGGGTGGGAAGGGTCATAGATGCTGCGTCAGGTCATAGTGCGCGCCGGCAGGGAACACAGTGGAGCGCGGAACCTGAGTACAGCGGCGGCCAGAACAGGTAAGTATGCTTTTTTTAAAGTGGCTGGGTGGGCTGATCTGAGGTCTGAGAGGGGCGCGGGGCCCCCCATGAAATCATTGGAGCAGGGGCCTGGAGCAGTAGCTCCAGGTGCTCCAATTATAATCCGGCCCTGGCAGCGCAGCAGATATTAGAACATGGCAACCGCATTAAAGTGATGCATGTTCTATGTATCGGACGGCAAAAAAACTCGGTATCGAGCTTTGGTACCGCACTAGGTACCGAAACCGTACGATATATCGTGCAACACTACTTTCAACTACCTCACCCCCCGACACCTGTGTCTCGCCATTGTCCACCACCTCCTCAGACAACACTGGTAAATCCCCACTGTCAGCACACTGAGACTGCAAAAGGTCTTGCGAATTGGGGCAGAGAATGTTCTGGGGTAGCACATCAGAGAAGGGGTGACTATGGGGTTCCAGGGAGTACGTGACCACATGCAATCTCCATCCAAAAAGTCATACTGAGGCTCACCACCATGCAATCTTATTGAAAGACAGACAATCAGGGGTTCACCGCCAGGTTGTCAGGCAGCATTTTTAAGTGGGTCACCATTACCGTGTCCCTGAAAATTGCCTTGGGGTCATCACCAGACTATTGGCCAGATTTAGAAAAAAATGGTGCAATTAGGGAGCCTCAGAGGCATCCCTACATGCTGCCCCTGGTGTTTCCTATCCATTTCCAAGGTGTTTCCACCTTTTTCTGAGGTTTTCACATGTTGGGGCAAACTTGACTGTGCAGAACCTTTGGCCCCTGCAAAAATATTCGGGTCTCTCATAGACTTTAATGGGATTCGTGATTTGGCTCGAACCCAGGAATCCTGCGGAAAATTTCGGGCCGAATACCGAATCCCCGAATCTTTTAGGATTCGATCAACTCTAGAGATAACTGTAGTAAAGTGATCTGTACAGACCAAGACATTTTATTAGGTATAAGTTCAGTGTGAAAATTGCAGGACTTATGGGTTTTGCTTAAATATAGTTATTGACATAGAAAATTAAAAATAACAATCAAAAATTCTTTACAACTGTGTTTAACATAAAACATGATTTAAACAATAGGTCTTTTTCTGATGACAGATTACCTGTTACAAATAGGGTAAGTAGGGAACAGTGCAGCCCTATGTTCCACCCACTCCAATGTCCCTACCTACTTGCACCATCCGTCCTAAATGAAGGGCCACAACTGGACGGCGGGGCGGTCCCTGACTTAGCTAAAGTTCAGGCCCTTAGAGGGAAGGGAACAATGGTGAACAAACAACAAACAGACGACAGAACACAGAAGCATAACGTTTACCAAGCTGAGTCCAGAACCGAGAGGGCGATCAAATCCAAAGCAGCGACAAAACCAGAACCAGGGGAAGCCAAAAGTCAAAACCAAGAGGTAGCATCAGTCACAAGAGGGTCAAGTAAGGTCAAAGTTGAGGTAACAAGCCGAGGTCAAAATCCAGATAGTAGAAGTATGAATGAGAGCTAGTGTGGCAAACTCCAAAAAGGGAAATTAATCACAGGCAACCTGTGGCCAAAACTGGAATATGTCAGGATTTATTTTACATGGATACTCATGTAAAACACCAATAAAAACTTCTTTTACTTTTTTTAATGTTATTCTGTGATGATACATTCTCTTTAAAAATGACAACTGTGATTGAGCATGCTCTGCATCAATATTTATAAATTTCTAGTAGATTTTGTGGCAAGAGGCATTAAAGTATAATTAAGAACACAATAACAGGAAAACCATGCTTTGTCTATATGGTTAATAGCAATGGATTCAAAAAGTAAGAATGACACAAATAATAAAAGGATATTGTTATGTGCTCTAAAAGGATGAGGGAGGTTAGAGGAGATATGCGCTGCTTCCAGAAATGTACAAGATAATCATATTAGATTTTATTTACTTTTAGTGCAAAGATTCTTTAGCTACATATGTCAAGCATACATATATTTGCCCGATGACAATGACAAAAAGTACAAACTGAGAAAGAAATTCTAATAACTATAGGATTTGTGTTGTGTCATTATTAGAGTATACATCTGCAAATATTGGTATTTTGGTGTGTTAGGCCATTTTTATTTTTTACTAGATGAAGGACCGGGCTTCGCCCGGGTATATTTAATTTATTTTATTTACTGTTTGTGTGTGTGTGTGTCATTAAAAGATATCGAGAGTGACCTCTACAGTGCCCGCTCCTTTAACAGTGACCTCTACAGCGGCCCACCCCTTTAACAGTGACCTTTACAGCAGCCGATCCCTTTAACAGTGACCTTTATAGCAGGCCGCCCCTTTAACAGTTACCTCTACAGCAGCCCACCCCTTTAACAGTGACCTCTACAGCAGCCTGCCCCTTTAACAGCGACCTCTACCACTGCCCACCCCTTTAACAGTGACCTCTACCGCTGCCCGCCCCTTTAACAGTGACCTCTACCGCTGTCTGCCCCTTTAACAGTGACCTCTACAGCAGCCCGCCCCTTTAACAGTGACCTCTACAGCAGCCCACCCCTTTAACTGTGACCTCCATAGCAGCTAGAGTGGCCACTGTCTTCACCCCAGAAAGCCAGACCTCACCGGCCATTCCCCCAAATGTGAAACAGCGCCCCCAGTTCCCATGAAGACACACCACTAAACATGAGGCCACGCCCCCCTGGCTCTGTGAAGACACGGAGGAGAAGCTGTCTGAGTGTGAGCTACTGAAAGGGTGGACATCCCTGTGTCTGTCCAGGCACTGCGTCGGACGAAGAACAGGTAGCCAGAAAACTGGACTGTCCAGCCTAAAGCCGGACATCTGGCCACCCTAACATCAGCCTGCCCCTAGGGTGACCAGAGGTCTTGTTTTAGGCTGGACAGTCTGGCTTTCAGACTCCCTGTCCTCTGTCATGCTCAGGGCCTGGATGGACACAGGGATGTCCTTTTGAACAGCTCACTCTCAGCAGCAGCACTGTGCAGTCTGAGCAATGAGCTGCAGGGAGAAAGTCACCCTCCCCCCACCCCTGCAGCTGAAAGAAGGTGATTTTTACCTATATTTTTAATCCTGGTCAAATGCTGCATGGAAGGGGCGTGACCTGACTGAGTCAGGGGCGTGATTTAGTGGGATCTGGGGGTGGGGCTTTTAAGTCCTTCTTTTGACGGTGACCTGAATTACAGGTCGATGCCATAGTAATTTAGGAGGAAGGTGGGTAGCAGTATAAGAATACATCTTTTATTACCACTGAACAGTAAATATGTGAAGTTTACATTATATGAGGTAATGATTCATGATGAATTAGTCTAAAACATAAGTTATATTTATGGTAACCGAAATACCCCTTTACCATTGTCATCCACAGTGCTCTGCCTCTTTAATGCAGACCTACAGCAGTGAACTGGCTAGGTTGTCATAGAAACCTGGTGTGTGGAGAATGCCTGTGAGATTCTATTGGCTGATAAGGGTCATGTGACCAGGCTACTATTGGCTAATGCATTTTTTGGGAATATCTCAGGAACGGTACATCCTGGAGAGCTGAAAACTGTTCTAAAACCTTCCCGGACACCTGATGTACATGTGTGCCAAATTTTGTGATTGTAGCTGCAGCGGTGCAGATTTCTTTAGCGGACATACATACACATACACTCAGCTTCATATATTAGATTTTGTGATGGATTGGTCCAATTCAACTTTGGTTTCCAAATTATAATTTCTTTTTAATCTAAAATATCAAATTACACATTTTTGTATCAGTCATTAAGGGGCCTTATTCAAGTGCCACATTTTAATGGCACTTTAGAAAGACAGCTGTCTAGAAGGTTGTGCCTCTTCTGTTATAAAAGAAATTTGCAGAATATAAAGAAAAGGTAACCACATTTCCTAAAGGGCTTCTATTTTAATAAAAGAAAAAGTAAAGAAAAAAATAAGACAATATCCAAATGTCTGTGAATTCAGACAGTCCCTAAAAAAGAGGACTTTTGGTCAGTGTAAGCAATATGAAATAGTTGTGTCAAAACTGAAGATAACTGTCAAGGTTATTGAAATTATTATCATTCCATATTTCAAAGCCATGGCTGCTAATGTGTCCAAATTACTGTAGTATTACTGTATAAAACTATACAGATAAATTATTTAGCATACATTTTGGTTTTCCAATTTCTCGTTCAAAAAATTAAACCAATTTTTTTTTGGTAATGAAACCCCTGGGGGTTGTCAATTTAGAGGGAATGTATCACCTATATTTCTTTTTACCAGTTAGGAGGTTAACCTATGATTAATGTAAAAAAATGAAAAAATGAAAATCAGACATGATATAGTACATGACAAGATCTTTCTAACAAATCTAGAACCAGACCTGTACAAGACATGGTCCCAGAGATTTCCCCAATCATTGCTTATATTGCTCAGCTAGATTTACATCAAGCTGGCAGCTCAAGGGGAGCATCCTTTCTACGGGGCGTCTTTTTTCTGCAGGATGAAACTGAGTACAGTACAGACCAAAAGTTTGGACACACCTTCTCATTCAAAGAGTTTTCTGTATTTTCATGACTATGAAAATTGTAGATTCACACTGAAGGCATCAAAACTATGAAGTAACACATGTGGAATTATATACTTAACAAAAAAGTGTGAAACGACTGAAAATATGTCTTATATTCTAGGTTCTTCAAAGTAGCCACCTTTTGCTTTGATTACTGCTTTGCACACTCTTGGCATTTTCTTGATGAGCTTCAAGAGGTAGTCACCTGAAATAGTTTTCACTTCACAGGTGTGCCCTGTCAGGTTTAATAAGTTGGATTCCTTGCCTTATAAATGGGGTTGGGATCATGAGTTGTGTTGGGCAGAAGTCAGGTGGATACACCGCTGATAGTCCTACTGAATAGACTGTTAGAATTTGTATTATGGCAAGAAAAAAGCAGCTAAGTAAAGAAAAACGAGTGGCCATCATTACTTTAAGAAATGAAGGCCAGTCAGTCCGAAAAATTGGGAAAACTTTGAAAGTGTCCCCAAGTGCAGTCGCAAAAACCATCAAGCGCTACAAAGAAACTGGCTCACATGAGGATCGCCCCAGGAAAGGAAGACCAAGAGTCACCTCTGCTGTGGAGGATAAGTTCATCCGAGTCACCAGCCTCAGAAATCGTAGGTTAATAGCAGTTCAGATTAGAGACCAGGTCAATGCTACACAGAGTTCTAGCAGCAGACACATCTCTACAACAACTGTTAAGAGGAGACTGTGTGCAGCAGGCCTTCATGGTAAAATAGCTGCTAGGAAACCACTGCTATGGACAGGCAACAAGCAGAAGAGACTTGTTGGGCTAAAAAAGACAAGGAATGGACATTAGACCAGTGTAAATCTGTGCTTTGGTCTGATGAGTCCAAATTTGAGATCTTTGGTTCCAACCACCGTGTCTTTGTGCAACGCAGAAAATTAAAGGCATTATTATATTTTATTCAAAATTGAAGGCATACTGAACCAGCATGGCTACCACAGCATCTTGCAGCTGCATGCTATTCCATCCGGTTTGCATTTAGTTGGACCACCATTTATTTATCAACAGGACAATAACCCCAAACACACCTCCAGGCTGTGTAAGGGCTATTTGACCAAGAAGGAGAGTGATGGGGTGCTACGCCAGATGACCTGGCCTCCACAGTCACCAGACCTGAACCCAATAGAGATGGTTTGGGGTGAGATGGACCGCAGAGTGAAGGCAAAAGGGCCAACAAGTGCTAAGCATCTCTGGGAACTCCTTCAAGACTGTTGGAATACCATTTCAGGTGACTACCTCTTGAAGCTCATCAAGAGAATGCCAAGAGTGTGCAAAGCAGTAATCAAAGCAAAAGGTGGCTACTTTGAAGAACCTAGAATATAAGACATATTTTCAGTTGTTTCACACTTTTTTGTTAAGATATAATTCCACGTGTGTTAATTCATAGTTTTGATGCCTTCAGTGTGAATCTACAATTTTTATAGTCATGAAAGTACAGAAAATTCTTTGAATGAGGTGTGTCCAAACTTTTGGTTTGTAATGTATGTGTGGCCTTCTCAGTAAGAAGGACAAAGAAACAAGAAAAACAAACAAACAGGAGGTGGCACTATAAAGATGCATTTTATTAAATAGCTCAGTAGCTATACAAAATTTTTAATTACATGCAATAACAAAAGTATTTAAATCCACGTGCTAGTTTGAAAACTATAGAATGTTTTTGTGGCATAACCCCTTTAATGGCATATACTAAAAAGTACTGTTTTTGTAAGGTGTTCTATTTTCTAGTTGTAGTTTTTTTTATTCTGTTTTATTCCAATATGCAATATGATATATGAGGCAGTGATTAGCCAGATGAGTGGTTATCAGTACTTATTTCCCAAGGAGCATTGCTTTGATGCTGTGTTGATTTTATAGTGTCAGTGCACTAAAGATCACTCCCCAGAGGAACGGCATCAATGCATGAAAGGTTGTAGGTTTAAAAGTTTGCAAAGTTGACAGGTCACTTTAGTGGAAGCCCTATTATGGCTTCTTACAAAGCAGCCATGCGCATGAGCCTTAACCTGGAAAAGGAAGTTGAAGTTACTCATAAATATTTACATTCTGAGTGATTGCTCTTCAACTTTGAACTTGTATGTCACTTTATTTTAATTCTATAAATACAATATTGTGAACAGTTCTTTTAGGAATATTATAGAATTTCAGATTTAAGCCTTCCATCTTAAATTGTATGCATATTTTTTTTCCTTCTGAAGCTTTATAGATGTATTACAATTATAGCCTGTTTGATCTGAAAAAAAAACATCTTATGGATCTGTCTTTCATAATCATATGGGTGAAATTCCTCACATTCTTTTATATATGGATTCATGAGAAATGAGTTAAATGTCTTTGAAGTCTTTCTCCCTATGTTGAGCTTTTACTGAGTGCTCTTTAATCTTAAACTATTAACCAAGTATTTTGTGAACAATAATTCATAATTTAATTTTGTGACATCACAGCTGAAGAGCGAGCAGATCCAGGCTTATACTTCTCCTGCCTGAATGTGTGTAAGTACCTCATTGTACTGGAATGTTCAAAGAAGAAATGTAAACAACTTCTTTCCTCATCGCCACAAAACATCTGGCCAAGCTAAATTCGCAGCTCACTTTCATGCTCAGCTTTTATTTTTAAAGAAGAAACAAGTACTCAACTTTACAGTGTAGATTTAATCCTTTTTTTTTACCTTGGATGACATGAAATAATATTTTATTCCATGCGTTATGCAGATATTGGCCTCTAGAAATATAAACAATGAAAACATAGTTATTACAGGAACACAAAATATAGAAAATACACACAAAAATAAAATCTACCCAAGCACCATCCCTTTATCACCTCAGGCTGATGAGTGAACTCAATGCTCCTCTGGGTTTCTGAGAAAAATATATGAAAATTAGCACATCTTACATCTGCTGGCATCAGGCAGGCTTAGGTAACTTGAAAGCTAATTTGAATATATTTCCCAGAAACCTAGAGGAGCATTGCCTGGCTACACTCCATACACATACTATGCACACTAAGCATTCTCCATTATCAGAAAGACTACCCCCTGGGGAATGCATATATATTGCCCAGAAACTTAGAATATCATGCTAGGATCTCTCTCTCTAAAATTAAAAAAAAAACTGAAATACATATTTTAAAAATTGGTTCATTTTTAATATATATCTGTGTATTATAGTGAAAAGTCAGCCATGTTTACCCCTCTTCCTTATACTGCTTTGTGGCTGGGTGATAAAAAGGGATGCAAATGAGCTCTTAACAAGCTCTGCCTCTAATGTCACCAGATGTAAGGCAGCTATACTATAAGTCAAAGTTCAGCTTTTTAAATAAGCCTTGAGACATGACTTGGATATTAAATAAGCCAGCACCTCATATGCAGACAGATGTTTCAGGGCAATTGCCCCCTCATCAGTGCAGAGCAGAGAGTACTGAGTGACAAGCCTGTCAGGATTTGGGGGATACTATCTCTCCTTGGGGAGAGAGCGTCTTAATCGGTGTGAGGAGACTTATAGGCCATTCATGTACCTCTGGGTGATATAAAACTAGCTGGAGCAGGAGTCTCCCTGCTGTGTCCTCTTTGTGGTAAGAAAAAAATATCACTACCACATTTTTTTTCCGGGCCCATTAGAAATGTAAGCTGTAATTAAAGTAATCTTTTATTGGTGGCTGTATCATATGAAAACACGCTGCCTCTCCGGCTGACATAGTGGGGAAAATTTATCTTTAAACTGGTGTAAAGAAAAAAAATTGCTTAGTTGTCCATACCAACCAATCAGATTCCACCTTTCATTTTCCAATGAAGGTCTAAAAAATGAAAGGTAAAATCTGATTGGTTGCTATGGGCAACTAAGCCAGTTTTCCTTTATTCCAGTTTTGATAAATCAGCCCCAGTGTCTTACGTGTGGGCAGGAAGTCTGTTTCTCTTTTTATTCCTATGAAACCTATAATATGAATTTCATACGAATGAGTAGAGAGACTGACGTTGTATCCACACAGCAGACAATGAGTTTTAAATATTTAAAATGCACACTTTTGGCACAATTTCCACCAAATAACTGCCAAACATAAGTGCCAAACATAAGTCCACTGGACTTATGAAGTGTTTCAGACCATTTCGTAATGTTTTTACCTCTCTCCCTACAAGGGAGAGTGGCTTAACAGAAAGTGGCTTCAGAGGAAAGGACCACAAGTTAAATGTGATGCTGTGTGACAAAAAACATCAGTACATTTTTGGAGCATTTTAGTAAAACTATGCCAACAAATAGGTGGTGTAAATTTTTGCTAGAGAGTGTATAGGTATGAAGATTTGTCATCCAGCATCAGCCACTATGATAAATCCAGTGCAATTTATGACTAAGTCTATGCTGTGTTACTTTTAGACAGTATTAGTAAATTTGCCTGACTGTGTCAGCTGGAAAGCCAACGTGTTAGTGACATAACAAAGCTGAGTGAGGACCAAAAGGGAGTTAATAACTCACAAATGCAGCTAGATTACCTTCACTAAAATTTATATCATATACAATGTATTCGGTCTTCAGACCCTTCCACTTTTTTCACATTTTGTTATGTTGCAGCTAAAATTATTTTAAAAAATTACCCCCCCCATCATTCTGCACCTCATAATGACAAAGTGAAATCAAAATGTTAAAAAGAAAATAAAAATCTCAAATATTGCATTGACATAAGCATTTAGATCCTTACTCAACACTTAGTTGAAGCACCTTTGGCAGCGATTACAGCATCCAGTTTTCTTGGCTGTGATGTCACAAAATTTGCACAACTAGATTTAGGGATTGTCTGCCATTCTTCTTAGCAGATCCTCTCAAGCTCTGACAGGTTGGATGGAGACTAGTGTTGAGCGAGCATGCTCGGCCGAACTCGCTGTTCGGCTGAGCATGCCTACGCTCGGTTCCGCTCGGTGTTCGGCTCGGTATTCCATCCCTGACAGTCAGCATTCCCACATAACCTGTCATGTGTGGTATAAAAATGATCAGCCGGATATAATATACATTATTAAAACATGTTGGGTCCCGGATATGCATTAGTGTGGATGGGAAGCCATGTTTTATTAATATTTCACGTTCTGCCAGCTGAGTAAGAGAGATGGAGCCAGCACAGTTAATGAGGACCATCCTAGAAGGCTGGGACAGAATAGGGGGGAGGCTCCTCTCAGCTGCACCCTCTGAGATGAGCTATTGGGAACATTTCTTTGACACAACTTGGGGATCTGATCAAAATTGGATGAGCGAATCTATTCGCCGCTTCGTAGATTCATATCGAATCTTGGAAATTTTTTCTCCGAAGCAAATTTTGTCGGGATCGCTTCGTATTATTCGTAAACGTACGCAAAAATTTGACCGCTGACTATACTAAGATATGTATGAAACGTAAGTAAATTTAAGCATTCTGCGTACAGCGGGGAAATGACGTTCCGCCCCCGCAAGAGCGGGAAAGTGAAGATACGCCCCCCTCAGAACTGAAAAAAAAACAATAGTACGCTAAGGATTCGTACGCACTTTTGTACACTCATATGTACGTGTTCACATAAGTTGCATACCTTTAAGAAGTGTACATTCGTTATTAGGGTGCAAATGTTTGCAAAACACCACATAATAACGTATAATTTGTACGCAGCTTTGTCAAATAGATTCGTATTCGTTCAAATCTTGTGAAAACTTTCGACGAATATTCGGCGAAGCAAATTTTGGACGATTCACTCATCTCTACCTCTGACACAATTTGTTGAGTAAGACCTTTCTGCTTTTTATCCTTTTATTTTTATACTGTTTTGTGCTTGTTTATGTATGTCTTATTTCTTGTAACTTTTTGTAACTAAGTACTGTACCTTTTTAGCACATTAAAGCACATCTTTAATGGTTTTGCCTTGTACCCTGACTGAGCCCAGTAACCTCCATTTTTTTAAGTGTATGAGTATGGTTTGCATTACCATGTATTTGCTAGAAGTGTGGCCTGTGCTACTGTGAGCCTGCTTGCGAGTGGGGCGCTGTGGGTTTTTCTATGAGCCCTTAATTAATTGGTGTATTATTTAAATATCATAGATAGTGGCAGTGTGTTGGGGTGCATGAAAGGCTGTGTCAGGGTGTGATCGAGGCTCAATCTGAGGCCTGAGTGTAGGGGCGCGAGAGATTGAATGCGTGAAATAGATCGACCCTTGGCATTCGCACCCGGGTCACGTGACAGGGAGGTTTCCGTACATGAAAGTGTATCTTTCCAAATCATGTCCAAGCAGCTGAATTTACCACAGTTGGACTCCAAGCAAGTTATAGAAACATCTCAAAGATTATCAAAGGTCAAAAGACTTTCCAAATTTACCTTTTTTAACAGCCAGAGAATAACATTTTTTGTTAAAGTGCTTCTTTAAGCTGCACATTTACTATGCTCCAGCTGAAGATGGAAGAGATCAGTAGATGATTAACCTCTATGTTCTCTGCAGGATTTGGTGTGTCAATATCATGCAGAAATATGCTGCAGACTGACAAACAGTGAGGACAACTATATTTCTTGTTTACCTTTATGATTCCTATCTAGGTATTCTATAAAGGGGTACAAGGGTTCCCCATTGAAAAGCTAAGTACAAGGTACACCTCTGCTATCATCCATGCAAACACAATTTCTCCATATTTTTATGGGTTTTGTTTTTTACGATGTTCCCTATGTCGTAAAACTAACCTGTTTCCTTCATTCTGTGGGCCAATACAATTACTGCAATACCACATTTATATAGACTTTCTTGCGTTTTAATACACTACTCAACACTGAAATTGCTACATCAAGAAGAAAAAGTCATACAATTATGGAAATTGCAGGATCGATAGACATATTAATAATATGCAAATTATCCAAAATTGAAAACATAAAATTAAAAACATCTCAATTTATTCAGTACTGAGTATGAGCACCATCCTCAGAAATACACTTACAGTACTTACACCTTGGTATCGAATCAATCAGGTTATTAATGGTTGTCTGAGGAATGTTCTGCCACGCTGAATTCTGTAGGATATACAAATTATTAAGATCCATTGCTGGCAGTTCCCTTTTCAATTGCTGACCAATGCCCCAGATCTGCAGGCCATGGTAGCACATCTAGGCCAGGCAGGCTGCTCACAGTAGCACAAGCAACGTGTGGCCTAGTGTTGTCCTGTTGAAAAAAGGCTCCAGGGACACTGTGGAGAAATGCCCATACCACTTGTTCCACAACTATATCAATGTAACTCTGAGCTGTTAGTTTACGTGAAATGAAGACTAGAGAGGTCTGGCTATCATACCTTATGCAACCCTACACTATAATCCCAGGAGTAGAATCACTGTGACATTACCATTTGAAGGCCTCTTCATGGTGTTTACCCCATGTTCTACAGACTAGGCTCCAGCTATCATTGATTCCAAGACAAATTCTGTCCCTCTCAGTTTGCAACAAGTGGTTACAACTAGTTTGTTGTTGGGGTAGTTGCTGAGCCATTAGTGAGGTTACAGGACCACTGATGGGAGTCTCTCCTGTTGTTCGTGTTCGGATCTGTATTGCAAATTATCGTTTCCGTTTGGGATGTATTTAAGGGACAGCGAGAGTCAGTGGTATCTGGTGTTAGGGTCAGCACTTAAGGCTGTATTATACCTATATTTTTCAGCAGATGATCACTAACAGGCATTCATATGAATGTTTGTTAGCGATCATCTTGCAGTGTAATCCTGCCATCGATTACCCGATGAAAGAGCAAACGTTCGTTCATCAGGCAATTGTGGTTTTTACAAGATATAATCATAAAGGTCAGCTCATTGGTACATTGAGTATTTATTAAACTGTACCTTATATTACCAATATACATTAAAAAACATTGAACAAAATATTTAACACAATAAAAACAATTGTAAATACATTGAATGCAACCCCTTTAAAACATGTGCGCTTTTATGTGCTTCCAGTCCCCTTTAATACATTCACTGCTGAGCTCTCGCAGTGAACTAGTTGATTAGTGGCTCATGTGCAACTGCTTGATTGATCGGATAGTCACAGTAGCATATATTATACTGTTTTTCAAATATCGTCCTCAAGTAATAGATTCCCACCGCAGTATTTATAAAAAATGGGCAAATGTAATCTAGCGCTATGTGCTGCTCACCGTCTCCTTCAAGATGCTGGTACTAGTGGAGCCGGGAATTGTCCGAGAAACGCTGTGTCCGTACGTAGTTTCCATGGGCCGGCTCTGCAAGTTGTTTGAGTCCCAGCGCTTGTTGGAATTCAGCGCCCTGTGATGACTCAGGCGTTCAGTTGAGCCGCTCCTGCTGTCCCGGTTCCCCGTTCACGGTGAGTCACTCAATTGTTAGCTAACTTGAGCCAGATGGATATTCATATAGTCTGTATTAATAGATATGCGGTATTTGGTGGACGATCGGTCACTATAGCACAGAGCCAAAAAAGTGCTAGACGCGTTTCGAAACTAGTTGTTTCTTCCTCAGTAGCTTATCAATCATTGAGTTTAATAAATACTCAATGTACCAATGAGCTGACCTTTATGATTATATCTTGTGAATTTTAGCCAATTGGTTTGCTTGGCGGTCGTGCTAGACCCGGGTCAGCGCTCCTCTAATTGTTATTAATTGTGGTTTTTAAGCATGGTTAAAAATCATCGTTTCATGTGGGTCTAATTACGATCTGCTCCCGGCAAACCACTTGACAGCATGGGGACGAGAGATGGCATAGCGATCGTTCCTACTGATACTGCGGAGGAGATTGCTGCATGTAATAGCCAACGGTCTGCTCCGTTAGCTAGCAAGTGATTGCCAGGAGGGAACGCTTCCCTCCCGACAATCACTTGCTCAATCGCACTGTGTAATACAGGCTTTAGAGACAGATCTGGGAAAAGACAAAGAGTAGGCTACAGTCGGGGTCAGTTACTGCCTGTTTGTTCAATCATCTGTTCACCATACTATCCCATCATCCATTAATTTCATCATCTGATAACCATCGCCATCATTTGTTTGTTCCATGATGTGATTAACATCTGCTATTGTTTTGATACTTTCTTGATACATATTTGTTGTTTATTCAAATGTCTGGTTGTTGCATAACTCAGCTCTACTGTAAGTCATGGGGATAATTGATTAATTGTTAGTACCTAGGAAAGAGGATTGCTATAAGTGAAGTCCATTTCTGCTGTATTGTGTCCCGTCATTTTGCTTAATGAGTTTGTTCATGTGTGCATAATTATAGGACAGATTTTTATTATGAGAAAATGGGCTAAAACAGAGATCTGGCACCAACAATGACAAATGCTGAAACACATATGCTGCAATACTTTTTAAATTGCAAATTTATTGACCACTGCACAAATGCTTTGCTGATTAATGTCTGTGAGGCGACAAGAAACATGAACAGGCTAAAACCAGGACATTGGAGAACCAGTGAACTCCCCAGTTGGCCACAGAACCAACTTGTGGACCTCCTTTATGTTTAATACCTGCAAGTATGCTCTTCCAGTCAAGAACCCCATCCCCGATTCTCCCTCCTTCAATAGAGGAGGAAATAGTCTAGGGTTGTGCAAGCTCTTTCACCACTAGGGACTGTGTTCAGGCTTTATCCCTGTGGAAGGATACCTTAGCAATAGGTTCTAGTTTGCTAGTGTCCTGCAAATGTTTGCTATTTTCATCTACCTGTGTACCACTTTCTTCCTGTTGCCCAAATTTGACCCTTTGCTACTAACCTGACTTCTGACTGATCTCTATTCTTACATTGAGCTGCCCTCCAAGACTTCAATCTGGTTATCAGATTGCATGAATTGTCCTGCCTGCCTTACCTGAAAGTACTCAAGAGATAGCAGCCTGGTGGTTCCCCTTGACAGCAAAGACGCAAGTCCCTGTACAGGGGTTAAAAGGTGGATATCAGGGGGGCCAGTTAGATAAGTCCTTAGGAGTAGTCCCATGGAGATCCATATCTGCATCATAACAGAGGCATTGCAAAGTAAGGAGGACTAAAACATGACCCTTGCTCAAATGGGGTGTCTGGAACATAACTATTGATAATCTATCCTCAAGATAAGTCATTAATATCTGATGTGGTGGTTTGGCAACCAGCATTCCATCCCCCGACCCCGATTGGAATGGACTATGGTACTGTACCTATCAAATATTAATGACCTATCCTGAAGATAGGTTATCAATATTTAATATCCAGAAAACACCTTTAAAAATTATTACAAGCAGGAAGGAACATCAGGATTGTGCCTAGAAAAGTGTTATGATTGATTTCAATGGTCTTATGGGTACTCTTGGTTTTGATGTTCTGCTTTTACCCTAGTTCTAATCCTTCCAGTCCCTCTGGTTTTGATCTATAGTTTTCAGCCCAAGTGCAAACACTTCCATTGCTGAGGTTCTGCCTTACCACATCATTCATCATATATTTCTCTGTCACAACTCTTGGCTTATGTATGATATTGATTTAAAATATATAATCTCAGTGTAGCCACATTAGTATCACAAAAATCCATTAGCAAGACTAGGAGAATGTTTCTATCTGCCAGTTGGTTGAGTGGACCAACATATACCTTCCTAAAATGTAATGGAAAAGACCTGTGTTCTAATTATGTGCCTCTCTAGGAGCTTTTGGATCCCCCTCAACCACTTTAAGACAAGATCTATACTTACCATTCCTATATTGTATTGCAAATGGAAAGGTTTTTTTTTCTTCTCCACTCCTCTCTCAATATGAGGGATGTATCGGTATGTATTCTGAATTTTTATTTATTTATTTATTTATTTATTTATTTTATAAATATTTGTCATAAATAAAAATAAATAAATGTGTGCCAGCAAAGTGAAGGTAGATTGTATGGATGCAAGAATAACACCGAGCAACGTTGACCTTTATTAATTTACTTTAAAGAGGATAGTGCCTCTTTGTGTGCGTCAAAGTGCTCCATGCTCAACTGGCCAAAAAAGATGACTGACCACGTTTCTTTTGGAAATTTTTCAAGCATGAAATTTGATGTAAAAATAAATGACATCAAATGACATAAAACATAAGCATATTAACAGAACTGTAGGAGCGGACAGGTCACTCTTCACAAAAGGTCACCAAAAATGTCCTGCTGTTTATTGTCTTCAGACAGAGATATGTTTCCTCAACCAAAGGAAAATACATTTCTATTTTTGATCTTCTGTCTGGATCTGATCTCGATCAGTTATATGTACACATAATGTCAGCTATTCACTGTAAATTATTTGCATAAGTCATGTAATAATCTCTTTATATCAAGGCTTATACTAGGTGTTAAAAAGAAATATTGTATACAGTGGTACATTTTTCTCGGCCCAGAAATAGTCCTTACAACTATTTTTAAATGTGATTTCCTGCTGACAAAAAGACTGTTGTGAACTTGAGACTTTACCTAATTGCACGGAATATGTTTCCTCTGGGATAATGGTTTGCTTTTGCAGTATTATTCTGTGTTTTGCAGCCGGTGCTAGGTTAATGTTTAATGGATTACTAAGGGCATTTAATGTTTATACTTTCTTGATTAACTTTATTGTCCTTGTAAATAATGTATAACATGGCTACAGTGTTTCTGTATGGTATAATAAAAGCAGATGTGAAAATACATTCTTAAGGGAACATTTGACTTTTTTCATTGTTTTCTGCTTTCATTATTTCCCAGCCAAATATATCAGGCAATATTTATATCAACAACATTGTGTACAAAGGGCATCCAAAACCTGTCTGAACCAGATACAGAATATTTAAAGCATTGCTTTGCTGCTTATAACATATCTTGTTTCAGCCCAACCATTCATTTTTCTTTGTTTCCCATGTTCTGCCAAGAATGCAGTTGAAACAAATTAGCAAAAACAACAGTTGCACATAATGGCATGCCCATAAAAGGTGCTATCCCAGGCAGTAGTACACGCTGAAGCTTCAGTATAATGTAGGCTTGCTATTTATATAGATACACTGATGCCCAACATTAATATAAAATACAACTCGTTCATGAAACTTCACTCTAGATGCATTAACAATTGCATTACCTCATCCAAATGTTCCAGCTTTTTTTTCTAGTATAAAATAATGATACAAAAACACAATCCAAGGCAATCCTAATGTAGTAATTCAGTTTTCATACTTACAGGTTTGAATGTAAGTACTTTACAATGGAGAGATAAAACAATAAAAAAAGACAATTATCCTCATGATAATACACTGTAAAGGGAAAGGAGAGCACAATAAATCAAACATTCACTTAAACATACTGGGGCAGATTTACTATTGAAAAAATGTGTCAGTTTTTGGCACAGTTTGCAGCAAAAAACTGGCGTACGTCTATTGCACCACATTTGACAATGGTTTTACATGTATTTATAACCATTTTATGCCTCGTCCAACAAGAGTTCTTGGCTTCGTGAAAATGGGCATGGTCTCTTGGGAAATAGGATGTGGCTCAATGCATCTCCATGATCCAAAAATGTAGCATTTTTAGTAAAAGTTTGTCAGCCTATCGGTGGTGTAAACGTAGGCTAGACAGTCTAAAGATGCGCCAGATTTATCAGTCAACATCAGAGGCAGGGTTTAAAGGCTATGGACACCTTCGTGGCATTTTTTTCTGATTGCATTTTACTTGTTTTGGGCTTAAAATCCTTTTATTTAATTGATCTTTATAAAATCAAATTTCAGCAGTTTTTGTAATATACTTGTATCTGGTTAAAATCATTTTGCTAAGAGTTTAGCTATCAGTGTGATGTCAGGAGATCAGAGATAAGGCTTCACATGAGCCATCAGCTGATGGAACTCAGGAGGAACAGTGTGAAAATAGACTGATTTTTAACTACATGTATCACAAAAACTGCTAAAACTTTTTTCAGAAAGACCAAATGAAAAAAAATATTTTAGTCTAAAATGATTGCAATGCAATTACTGAAGAAATTGCCCCAAAGGTGTCCATAGCCTTTAAACCTCCACACATTGAAATGGCAGCGCTACTTTAGGAGTCCCTGCTCTCTGGGTGATTCCATATATGGATATGGCTGAGGAGTCCCTGCTTTGTGGCTGACTCCAAATATGGAGTTGGTACTATGAGGATAAGTATTCCTAATGCTTCGTGATACCCCTGTATAATTAACTTTTCTTCTGTCTCTACTTTTAAATTGTCTCTGTCTGGTCTTGAACTCAGAACCTTCTGTATTGTAGACAACACTGTAAACATTAAGTCACAGAGCCTAATGCTATTAATAAAAAGATTTTCACTATGGGAGTGAGGAGAAGGTTTTATTTAGGTAGACTTAGTATTTAGCAGTCCCTATTACAGCTCCACATAATGTGTGAGTGTAAATGACAAATCTGTCTAGCTATGCTACAGCATGGATGCTTTGTCATGGGTTTCTTATTTTGCTTTTTCAGGCTCCTGGCTAGCAAATCCAGCTAGGTATTCTACAATACTGGGGAGTTACCCATTCATAAACAGGTTGATCTGGCAATCTGCAGTCTGGTAAAGCTGGATAACAATCTATGTGAAGCATACTTGCTGGCTATATAAAAGACACACAATGCCACCCTGATATAGTTACATAGTTACATAGTTAATACGGTTGAAAAAAGACACATGTCCATCAAGTTCAACCAAGGGAGGGGGTAGGAGTGATGAAGGGGAGGGGGGCGGGTAACCTTAAGACATGACTCTACATTTCTTAATATACTGGTGACCTTCTTTTTCTCTAAGAATTTATCTAAGCCTGTTATGAAGCCCTCAGCTGTCTTTGCTGTGACCAGCTCCTGCGGTAGACTGTTCCACAGATTCACAGTTCTTATAGTAAAGAAGGCTTGTCGCCCCTGGAGTCTGAACCTTTGCTTCTCCAGGTGGAGGCAGTTCCCCCTTGACTTTTGAGGGGATTTAACCTGGAACAGTTTTTCACCATATTTTTTGTATGGGCCATTTACATACTTATACAGGTTGATCATGCCCCCCCTTATACGTCTCTTGTCAAGACTAAACAAGTTTAACTCCTTCAATCTATCTTCATAGCTAAGATGCTCTATGCCCTCTATGTGCTCAGTTTAGTTGCCTCTGCACCCTTTCCAGCTCCAGGACATCCTTCCTATAAACCAGAGCTCAGAACTGAACAGCATATTCCAGATGAGGCCGTACTAATGCTTTATACAGTGGTAATATGAAATCCCTGTCCCGCGAGTCCATGCCTCTTTTAATACATGACAATATCCTGCTGGTCTTAGAAGCAGCCGATTGACATTGCATGCTATTCTGCAGTCTATGGTCTACAAGGACACCCAGATCCTTCTCTACAAGTGACTCTCCCAGTGTTACTCCCCCTAGGACATAGGAGGCATGCAAGTTGTTTGTACCCAGATGCATAACTTTAAATTTATCCACACTGAACCTCATCTGCCAAGAGGATGCCCAAACACTCTGTGTGTCCAAGTCAGCTTGTAACTTCTGCACATCTTCCATAGACTGGACTCTACTACAAAGCTTAGTGTCATCTGCAAAAATTGAAACAGTGCTGTTAATTCCTTCCTCTATATCATTAATAAATAAATTAAATAAAAGTGGACCCAGCACTGAACCTTGGGGTACACCACTTATAACTGGGGACCATTCAGAGTAGGAATCATTCACCACCACTCGCTGAGTATGCTCCTTCAGCCAGTTCTCAATCCAGTTACAGAGTACATTTTCTAATCCAACCGACCTTAATTTACCCGTCAGACGTCTATGAGGGACCGTGTCAAACGCTTTTGCAAAGTCCAAATACACAATATCCACAGCCGCCCCTCTATCCAGACTTCTACTCCACTTCTTCATAAAAACCAATCAGGTTAGTCTGACAGGTTCTGTCCTTAGTAAAAACCATGCTGGTTATCACTTATAATACTATTATCCAAAACATATTCCTATATATAGTCCATATTAGACCTCAAAAAGTTCCCCACAATGGACGTTAAGCTCACCGTCTGTAATTCTCCGGGATGACCTAGAGCCCTTCTTGAAGATGGGGCACCACATTTGCTTTACGCCAGTCCCTTGGCACTATGCAGTCAGAGAATCTTTGAATATTATATACAAGGGCAAAGAAAATACTGAACTAAGTTCCTTAAGAACTCTTGGGTGTAACCCATCCGGCCTGGAGCCTTATTCACCTTTACTTTGTTTAACTTAGCTTTGACCATATCTATTATTGAACCAGCTGAGTATATTACATGAAGTATCACCAGCACTTACTCTACCGACAGAAGCTCCACCTCTTCATGTGTATATACAGAACTAAAGAACTCATTCAGTAGCTCCGCTTTTCCTGATCCCCAGTAATCAATTCCCCATCACTATTATTCAGGGATACTACATGCTCTGACCTAGGTTTTTTTGCATTTATATATT